>ML220146.1:0-24493 GCA_004786065.1 Ascodesmis nigricans | reverse complement strand
AAAAAAAAAAAAAAAACGACAACAACAACACAGGATAACACGAGAGGACATGGCTATACAAAAGCTCCGAAACAACGCACAATGGCCAAACAGAAAAGCAAACAAAAAAGGAAACATAACAATACAGAAACAAAACACAAAATGGAAACCATGTAACGGTACTAGTAACACCCCAGAAACTCCGGTAAAGACGATATCATCGCTCATAGTGGTGATGCTGATATTGATAGTGGTGACGGTAGGGGCATCATTATCAGAGGTAGTAACTTCGAGCTGCTTTCTCTCTCTGCATCACTCGTTTACTCGTTCGGTTTAAGGACAAGGGATGGGATGGGATTAGATATTCCACGACGCTCTGTCCCAATTCGGGTCTAACGCAGCAACAAGTCAGCCCTTTATCTCCTCTTCCCCTCCCCTTCCCTCCTCATCACTCCAGATCCAACTCACCTTGCACAAAGCTCGCCAACACCTTACTCCCCGTCTGCAACAACGGGTGCCCCACAACAATCTGCAAAAACCGCTGCAACCCCTCTCTCCGATGCTCAATCACATCATCCGAGAACCTATTCGTAAACACCTTCCCGGGGAGCGGGGGGATCGTGACGCGTGAGGATTCGCGTTCGAGGATGTCACGAAAGTGCTCGAAGTCGCTGTAGCGCCGGCGGACGCTGGAGTATTTCAGCTGTCGTGGGCGTCAGTCGTCTTCTCGCCGACGGTGGAGCGAGATATGGGGGAGGCAGGACTGACTTTGAAGGCCGGAATGTTGGTCTACAGGATCCAGTGTTAGCTGGCGATGATAGTACGGGAGGAAGTGCGAGGGCATACTCGGCAGATGACTTCGTAGTCGGTGTACATTTTGCGGCCGAAGCCATGCGTTTGCGGATTCTTGACCTGGCGGAGGAAGGTGTTAGTGACGAGCATGAAGACATGACGTAAAGCATCTCCTCAGCACATCGCATACCTCGACCTCAAGAAAATTCTCGGGCGGGCCGTAGATCTCGTCGAAGCTCTGCGGACGTGTAGACTGGATAGGGGCTTGCATGGCGGAGGTATTGGCGGCGGCGATGCTGGTGGTGCGGGAGATTGTCGCTGAACAGGTCGATGTGATGGCGGGATGGGCGGTGGGGCTGTGATGTGACGCCAGCGCCTGGCGGTTGTATGTGTGAGATAGCGGTAGAGACAGCTCACGTGAGATGTGCTACTGTATATATCTACAGCCACGTGCCTAGGCCTCCATGACAGTTGTATTATTTTACGCACTACTCTATACCTGGACTTGACCCCTTGGTGGCTAGTAATTCATCGCCCATCGCCCTGACTCCGAAGAAAACAACATACGCCATATTGACTCCCGAAAACGCCTCAAAACAAAAATGCAACACAAAACCCATATCCGCTGATATCCGCAACAATCAAGCTCGTAATCTTTTCAAATCATTCATATTTTTCTCACCTGTCTCATCTCCCGGCCGCTTCCTGATTCGCAATTCAACAATCTCCCGTCTATCCTCCACTGGCTCCATCCCGGTCAACGACGGCTCAAGCTCAAAGATAGGATGCGTGGCCATGTCCTCCCAGCGAACAACATTGGATGAAGTTTGTCCTGAGAGATGGTGGGTGGGTTTTGACAAGAATTCTTCGGTAAGTTGTTCAAGCGACGAGTTTTGGAATCCGTTATTTAACGCCGGGTCAAGGGCTAAGCTTCCAGGCGCGGGGGATTGATCTTCTGAGTCGTCGGCGTCGGATTCAGCACCGTTCCAGGAGGGGGTTATGTTTTCGGAGAGGATTCCTTGGATTAGAAGAGCGGAGGAATCCTGACGAGACGCGGGTGGAGGAGCGGGGGCTTTTGCTGGCTCGAGAGTTGGATGGGGTGGATTCTCAGGGGCCGCGTTGACAGCAGGTTGAGGAGTGGGTGGTTTCTCGGGTTGACGTTGGGTCCGGTTTGTGCGCTGGCGAGGACGGGCTTTAAATCCTGCTCCTTCGTACTTTTCCGGGTAGGCATTACGGAACCTGGAATGCGTCAATAGAGAACGAAGAAATGAAATCCCAAAACAAACCTGTCACGAAGATCAGTGGCTCGCCGATGGCTCAGTCCGAGGGCAGGATCACCCTGAATCTTTGACCAGGATGCGCCGTACTGCGTGTGCATTCAGTAAGAGCCACCATGCACTTGAGATCATATCTTACCAGGTCAAATCCTGCCAGCAAGCTGCAGTCCTCTTCAGCTGTAAATTCTCGCCGCTCTCGTCTTTGAGCTTTCGGAAAGTGGCGGTCCAACCCCAGCTTTTCCACAAGCTCTGCGTGCTCCAACTCGGTCTTTGTCGGTTTGGGGGGATATTTTGAATTCTTAAATTCATGCTGGCTAGCAGGTTTTTCTGAGCCGGGAGTACGCCCATCGGCCGATGAAGTGTTTTTGCGATATTCGGTTGGAAAACAGGTGCGGAATCTGAGAACTGGAAAATCAGGATGATTGTCCCCGGGCAATTGCATATCTCTCACCGGTCTTTCAGGTCAACGGATGACCGATCAATAAAGGTGAACTGAGGATCATCGAGAATCTTTTTCCAGTTACCTGCACCATGCTACCAAGAAAGTTAGTGCCTGCAGTGCGCATCGCCATCGAGGAAGTCCTTACGATATGGCAACCCTTGATGAGATCGTTCGTCTCCTCCTCAGTCCATTTTCTTCGCGCCCGACGGCCTGTGGGTTTGGCGGAAGATTTTTGCGACGATGGGTCAGCTGGCTGGGAGGTGGTTGCGGGAGTCGTTGTCGCGCCATTGTTGTTGGGTGCAGCAGGAGCAGGCGTAGACACTGTCGCTGAAGAACAATGTTGCGATGGGTTCACTGTCCTTGATGCTCCCGTACTCTTGGATTTTGACTTTGTCTTGCTCTGAGACGTCGTTGGCTGTGAGGAGCCTCCCGGAAGTGTGGTTATTCCTCTGTTCTCTGATCCGCATCCATTCAGATCTCCAGAAGAACTTGGGCTCTCCTGCTTCACTTTCGTTGCGGTCGACGGCTGCGGCGAATTGCTGACCGTCTCCCGGTTCGTCCTATCGAAAAGCTTTGACGTGAAGCCATCTTTCGAGGCCGAGGGTTCCACAGGGCGCGGGCAGTCTTGTTGAGGGTTGGGAGTCTGAGACGGAGGAGGTTCTCGTATTGAAGGAAGATTCAGAGCAGCTAGGAGATGCGAGGTGATCTGGGTGTCGACATGCTCCATGGTCACGGCGACGAAGGCTATGCGGGGCTGGCAGTAGTATTCTGATTCATAAATACAGCAGGAAGATGTCCGGGGTGTGTGGATGGAAGTGCTGGAGGAGGAGGGCGGGTTGGTTGAGCAGGCTGTGTCGTCGGTGTTGTCGGGCTGGCGGGTGTTGTGGTTGGACGAGATGGTGAACCAGAAACATGTGCATTCTGCGTCACTCACTCTTCCGTGTAATGTAGTGGGACCAGCCAGCAGCTCTGCGGCTCCTGCTCCTTCAACCTTTACTCCTTCTCCTCAGTTCTCTCCTCGGCCACCTGTCCCACCAGCTCTCCCACCAACCACCGACAACTCTCTCACATCCATAACAATGGACCCGCTCGACGACGATGACTACGTAGCGAACCTGCTGAAATCCGAGGCCAAATCCAAAGCTTCCGACTACTCCAGTCGAGGCCTCCAAGCATTCCTCCCCAGCCGGTATGTCGAGCCTGACGACTTCCGGAGTTCGAAGTACAGCTAACTGACTGGCAGACCAACCTCAGGAGCCCCCAAACCCAACACCCGCTTCCTCCGAAACCTTGTCCGTGATGTGGACTCCCACAATGCTGCTCTGCGGGAACAAGAAGCCTTGAACAAGAGCTCCCGTTTGCGATCCAATGCTACTGCAAGGAACTTGACAGGACCACGAGACCATGGCAAACGTGATAGACACGATAGTGACCGGCATCATGATAAGCGTCGACGCACGAGATCTCCTTCGCCGGCTGAAAGAGGTGACAAACACTCCCGGCACCGTAGCCGCAGTTCTTCCCCGCGCCGTTATCGCTCGTCGCATCACCGAACTGATCACAAGTCTCATCGGAGCAGGCGGAAAGACAAGTCACCTCGACGGGAAGAACAAAGAAACTCTTCCGGCAGACATAGGCGTGACCGGAGCAGAAATCGGAGTAGACATAGATCACGATCGCGCTCACCTCGTCGCAATCGCAAGTCTAGTGGCAACCGAAGAGAGGACCACTGGACACACACCAAAAATTGCAAACGCAGCCCTAGTCCTAAGGATGAGGACTCTTCAGATCCACTGGAAGAAATTGTGGGACCGTTGCCGCCACCTAGTACACAACCTCGTGGACGTGGCGCTATTGGGAAAAGCAGGCTGGATGAAAGATTCCAAGATAGCTACGACCCATCGATGGATGTTCAACCCGATTCGGATGAGGATGCGGAGTGGGATAACGCGGTGGAAGCTTTCCGAGATAGACTCAAATGGAAGCAGCAAGGCGCAGAACGTCTCCGCAGCGCTGGGTTCGCTGAAGACTTCATATCGGCTTGGGAAAACAATGCGACGGAGGATGAAACAAAGCTGAAATGGGCTCAGAAGGGTGCTACGCGGGAGTGGGACCGTGGGAAAGTTGTAGATGATGACGCTGGAACGGTGGAATTGAAAGCAGCCTGGACAAGAGGAAAAGTTGATTGAGAGTGTTCGATATTGCCGTTTCTTTCCCACTGTAGATATATTTATACCCTTAAATCCTTATAATTCTATTCTTATAATTCTATATCATTGCGCCCATTGTATCTACAAGCTTGAATCTCACCACGATATCACGGGACAACGCGACCTCACCTCCCGTCCACCTCCACCCTCCACAGCACCCCCGAACCTCACCGCCCCTCCAACCACAACCATGTCCACTCCAATCCAAATCTTCGACGAAATCCTCAAACACAAACTCACTCTCGACAAGCTCACAACCTCCATCACCGCCCCCACCCCTCACCGCACCTCCGATGCCTCCGACACGTCCACCTCGCTCCCGTCCAACCCGGACCCAACCGCACTCGCCACAACCCTCGAAAACTACAAAGAATACTTTTCGAAGCTCCGCTTCAACTACCTGGAGCAGATGACGAAGGAGAAGTTCCTGCATATGATTGTGGTGGATCCGCCGGTGCAGGTGGAAGCCACGGATAATGAGAGGCTGGAGGAGGTGCTGAGGGTTGCGAAAATGGAGTTGGGGGAGAGAAAAGAGGTTGTGCAGGGCGTGCTGAAGGAGTTGGAGAGGGTTAGTAGGAGGATCGCGCCGGGTATGTTTTGAGCGCCTGGGGAGTACAACGGGGGAGCACAACGGGGGAGCGTGGGATATGGGCTGACAGGTCGGGGAAGTTTATGACGAGGTGACGGGGCAGATTAAAACCGCGAGTTCACTCCCGGGGGAAACGGAGAAGCTGGAACTCGAGAATGCGAAACTGGCGGACGAGGAGCAGTATGGCAGTGACTACGCGCTTCCCCTAGACGACACACAAAGGCTGTACATGGATATTGAGAGCGAGTTGTTGACACTCGAGAAACGGTTAGAGGAGCTGATTACACAGTTGCCGAAGAAACAGGAGGAGTTGGAGCAACTCACGAAGGAGATTAGGGTCAATGAGGCGAGTAAAGCGGGGTTGGAGAAGTTTGCGGAGGATGCGGTGAAGCTACGGGAAGGGGCGAAGGCGGCGGGAAAGGTGGAGAGGGAGAATGCTGGACAGTGGTGAGTGATTTTCCATTCCTTCTTAATCCCCTATAAAACAGCAATAATCATTGACCATAAATCGGTTATATACTCCATGATAATGATAATGACAATAATAATGATAAATAGGTACAAATCGTCATATGAAACCTTATCTGCGCTCTTGTCAGAATAACAACGCTCCTCTAGTATGATGGCACACACATGGACAACAACAACAAAAATACCCAAAGAGAAGAACCAAAACTAGTCATACAAGACCACAAAAACAGGAAACAAAATGAAACTATGCGAAACCAAAATCATCCAGATATAACCATTGACTTTCTGCGACCCCGTCCAGGCTCCGTGGTGAATGATGGCCTTCTACCTCGCATGTCTTCACCCGCGCTATTCCTTCTGCCCCAGTTGCGCGGCTGCCGTCTCAAGAATGCGCCTACTGCGCCAAGATACCCTTCGTGCCGCAGGAAATAGGCTTGCTTGCGCCCTTTGGACCAGAAGCGGATGGCGTAGGAGAGAGCGTTCATGGTTTGGCGGTGGCCGCGGATGAAGGAGCCGCCAAAGTAGATGTGTTCCAAATTGTGGTTCTGTGCTTGGAGGTATGCAATTTGACCGATATTGTTGCTGTGGAACATTAGCAACCTGTGTGGGGTAAAGAGCGGATTGGTATACAGACCTTACGGCATATAGCAGGCTCCTGCTAATGTCTTCTTCTGCAAAATGGCCTCCACATGGTGTCGGTGTCTTCCCCTCTTCTACTTGGCTGGACTTTTGCTGCTTAAACACTTTGCCAAAGGTACTAGCAATTGTTGTCGCCTTCAACCCAATTCTTCCATACCCAGACCCATAGATGTCACCGACAAGCATGTCTACATTGGCATTATCGCCCCGTTCAGCCAATGATAACATTTCTGCGACACTTTAGATTCGGTCAAACAGTGGCGATCAAGACACATACCATCGAAAGATTTGGCAGATGTGAGAAGTGACAGCAGACCCCATAAAGTTCCTCCTCCCAACGACGATCCCCCGATTCGCTCGAAGTCCTGAGGGCCTGAAACCTTGATCATGCTTACGCCGGACCCAATGTTGACCAGCAGATAAGGATAGATGTCTGTTCGGGCATCCGCAAACTCCATGGGGTTTTCATCGCTGTAGGCAAACACTTCCTCGGGTATCTCGGTGATGAAGAAGTCCAGGCCTACCCAAATCAGCGCTACCCCAATACTCCAGGCATAAAAGGGATCCCACCAACAATTAGACACTCCATTTCATCTTCCCTGTAGATCTCGACGCCTAGGCGTGCCCTAATCTTGTCGTAAAACTTGTAGGCACCGCCTCCAGTCGCCATCACGTACAATCCCTCCTGCGCATGGCGCTCAAGGTCCGTGGGACCTGAGCCCTTCTCCCCATTCACCAGCCGGTCCATGAAATCCAGGAGATCATCGATGTGTTCCGTCTCGAACGTCTTGAAATTCAGCTTTCCGCCTTCGCCATTGGGATCGCGAGAGAAGTAGACAATCTTTGCGAGCGAACCTCCGATCTGAACAAGCCCTGATTAGCGTCAGGATCTGGCGGACACAGCTCCACAAAGGTCGTAGTAGTAGCTAGGGAAAAGGGGCCGCGCATAACATACGTCCACTGCGATATGAGAGACGGCGGTCTTGTGGTGCGGTAATCGGATATCCTTGGTATCTGGCGCTGAGGTTCTCTGCGGCGAATCCGTCCGTGGTGGCGACCCGGCATCCTCATCGACAATAAACGCGCCGCGAACGTCTATCTGGATTTCACGATCTCGGTCAGCCGAAATTGTCTTTTTTTTCCGGAGGTTTTTATCCCGCGGAGGTTACTTACTCTGACGGAGCCTGGTCGCTCGAGGTTTTCAAAGGTGTTCTTGCGTGTCCGCCCTTCATGTTCGGCGTCTTCTGATATGACCGAGGTCACGACCAGCGGTGGGAGCGTGCTGGCCATTATTGGCGGATTAAAGCTGGCGGAGCTTGGGTGATGAAGGGAAAGTTCGGTGCGTGTGTGATAGCTGTGTGAGATTGAGCTTGTAGTGGTGGAGGTTGCTGAGCAGATTCGGGGGGTGACGAGAAGTGGCAATCGCGAGGGCGTGAAATGCGGAGTGTGGAGTGTGGAGAAGGGGGTATAGAAGCTATATCCGGGGAGAGCTGGTGGGGTATGAATGTCCTGGGCGGGGGGCGCGGTTGGGTGGGTAGGCGGGATGTGATGAGCGGAGAGTACTAGTGGGTGCCGCGTGGGGCCGGCGATGGGGATTTTTAAGTACAAGATGGAGGAAAGACGATGCCGAAGCTCGGCTTCACTTCGCAAGCGTCAACTCCGAGGTGGAGCCAACACAAGCGCGCTGACTCGCCCGACGGCGAAGGTTGCTCCTTTTTTCCGTTGGAGCGCATGGTCTTGGATTTGGAAGTGCTGTGGGAGGGTGGTGAAGGCAGCCATCATTGGCGATCCAGTGACCCGTTCAACGACACTGCTGTGATGTCCATGGGACCACGCGATAGACAGCGCCGGAAGGAAGGCCAGACGCGAAACAAGGACTCTGCCGGAGGTGCAGCTGAGTACATAAATCTCGCCGAGGGCTTCGGCTTCACCACTGGCGCTGGAGCGTGATTAGTGGATGCCATTCAAACTTACATGAGACGAAACACCATTGTAAGATTTACCCTTTAAGGTTGACACCGGTCAAAACACTGCATAGTCTGCAGCTATCCGGCGGCTTTGTGCGATATTTATACTTTAGAATATGCTACCCTATTGACAGTAACGAAGCCACCCGAGGCGGAAACAAGATCTTATATAATATCCAAACGAAAAACAAAGCGTTGCGAACAATAAGCAACAAGCCTTCAATACTGCTTAACCCAAATGCTCAATACCAACTCCAAAACATCCTTCTATAACCTACACCTGCACCATCAAGTCCTCCTCGCCCTAAACAATCTCAAACTCAAGCTCGTATCATTCTCTCCAATCACCGGCGTCGGCTCCGACAGCCTCTCCCACGTTTTGATGGCATAATCCGATAACTTCCCTCTTTGATACACCTCTAGGTTATCTGAGCTGTCCCAATTGCTGACTAGAAATGATGTTCCCGGAGGTGTTTTATGGGCCAATGTGCATCTGCGGAGTTGGGCGCGATGTTCGTCTGGGAGGTCTGTTTGGGGGGTGTTAGCTGTGTTGAAGAGGAAGATGAGAGATAAGGGTGAGAGGTACCATCACCGAGTTGCGTGGCGATGTCGGAAATGTAGGAAAGAAGATCAGGTTGGTTGCGGATGTATTCGGTCTGGGATGCATTAGGATTCGTTGCAAAGAGGTGAGTGATGTGCAATACCTGAAGTAAGCAACAGAGGCAAAATATAACTCTTGCTTGATCATACGCAGCGGTGGCTGAGCGAGATGGCGAAAAGTCGCTTCGATGTACTATCAGGATCCGAAGCAGTAATAAGAGCCTATACATGACACAGTCAGCAGTAATCCTACAGTAGCGACTGGAATATCGTACCAGGATCGATATTCGTCAGGAACATCAGAGCGGTCACTTCCGTTTGATGACGATTGACTCTGTTCAGCGAAATTTTCATCAAGTAGTTGCAATATTGTCGACAGCCGATCAACCAATGAAGTCGGTATGTCATGGAGACCTGCATTTCGGGGCGTAGAAGATGTGGATTCGATAACGCGGAGCAGCACCTTCGCCAAGTGCTCACTAACCTCCGGCCCATCCGCAGCTGGGAGATCCAGTTTCTCCAATACATAGTGCGCTTGAAGGAACGAGCTAGGATCTAGGACAAGCTCCTCTGCTGCAGAAAATATCTAATCACATCCATTAGCTATGACAAATCTTGAGGTAGGGGACCTACATCACGAGCATGATCTGGTGATAAAAGGGACACCAAGTCAGAGCAAAGGTGATGTCGATTTTGTGGAGCTGACACAAAACCACGTACCACTGCCTTTGCAATAGCACATGGAGACTGATCCGTCCGACCGGGGCGTGTGGTTTTCTCTCCTGTGTCGCGAGAAAATATGCCGAACAAAAGTTGAAGCTTCAGTTTGCATATACTAAGATTGAATTCATTAACGATGGTGAGCAACCGCCCAACTTGGGCAGCATGGACTGATTCTCCTGTGGTATCTACTGGTATAAGCAGATGCTGCCATGGATATAGACAGAGTTTTCCTACCTGCAGGATCAGTATCATCCAATATGAGATCTATTAATGTGACAAGCCATCGACTGCCTGGAGAGCCCGGTTGTGATAACGGCTCTACAATTTCGGACATAAAAACTCCAGCGCTGCTAACCGCAATGTGTCGTAATGTTTCGAGTGATGCATCCGACGAAAGGAGCCCAGTCGTCTGGCTCTCGAGATTGTTATCAAGGCCGGAACACAAAATGATGAGTCGGCGATATAACCCAAGAACGGAAGTGGTTTTGCTTCGAAGAAACATGAGTCGTTGGGTTTTCAATGAGTACATTTCCTAGACGTTGCTCAGTAGGGAGTTCTGTAACGATCCCGGAGATGGAAAATTACCTGTGTAGAAAGTCTGGCCTCAAATGGATTATCACAGAGAATGAGCCGTAGAACATTACTTACGAAGCTGTACTCGTTCTCTGTTCCCTATTACTTCGTCAGACAAATCAAGGGAGTTTTATCCAGGGTAACTTACATTATTAGTTTGCGAATCACCGACACCTACAGCGCCAGATACAAGCGTCTCTAGTTGAAGCGTACCCCCCGAAAGAAGAAGGGTTATCGAGCGAAAAAAAGAGAAATTATTAGCGGATTCACGCATTCGGAGCACCCATCTATCGATAGCTTCGTTGAAGAACGGCAGGTTGATATCCCGCAGTTTCACCAGGCCTTGGGTTGTCGATATGATGGTTGTGTGGCCGTCATCATTATCCCGGGCATTCTCAATACTCGCAGTGGCGGTTTCAAATAAGCGCGATAGATTGTGTTGGTCAACCGGAACGTTGCTAACCCAAAGATGTTCTATCTCTTCGTTGCCATCCATGCCGTCGTCGTCGAAAATGTCACCCATAGATTCAGAAACTGGAGAGGGAGCTGCGGCAGAACGGGGGTAATCTCGATCATGATTTCCCAAGTCCCTCGTCAGCTCATCTAGGAACTTGGCGCGGGAGGTGATTGTAGCAAGTTCGGAAAGGGAAAGTATCAATGGCTTGTCCAGGCAGTGGCGCGATCGTAATATTGTGTACTGTAGATTGTCAGATATGTAATGGGCAGCAAGGGAACAAGCCTGACTCTTTCAGAGACGATATCCATAGCTCCTGGTAGGACATCTAACACGTAAAACGCATCCGCATTGTTGATCAGCGTCTGTACAACACTCTTCAAAACTTCACAACTGTCCGACGTAACGACCAGTTTAATCACCTAATGATGATGTCAGTAAAAGGGAACACTCGGTTGTAACCCAACCTACATCAGCTAGCATTCTTAGATCAGAGATGGCCTCGAGGACGTCTCTCGCTAACATGAATTGCTGTGGTTCAATATATGGTGTCTGATTAGTCGGCGGAGCTTCCCATTGTTGGCTAAAAGAGGTCAGCAACCATTCACTATTTGATTCCACGTGCACAGACCCGTGTGTATCAAAGCTGATTCCTTGAACCTTCTCTCGTATTTTGTCCCGTATCCACACCCCTATCTCTGACTGAACGTAACGGCTCAGCCCCTGAAGCCGGGCTACATCTTCCAATAGGAGTGGGGTAGCAGCAGCAGGCGCCGGAGGGAACAGCCCACGGGATGATAACGATTCTTTCAGTTCTTCGACAAGACTGGCCTCACCCCCAACGTCATGTCCGCAAGATCGGAGTAAAATTCGGCGAAGATTTTGGAGTTTGGTCGACACGCCATGTGTGGGTAGCTGAGACAATATTTGGGCTTGTGCACAATCAGACTGCGAGATGTTAGCGGGTAATCATCAATAAAGAGAAGGGAAAAACATTTGGTAAGCCACCACTAGCAATCAACCAGCGGAGATATCCTGCGATGGAAAATATTTTCAATCGCGTAACTTCCGAAACCAAAAGATATAGAGCTTTATTTCGAATATCGCATTGCTTTAAAAAGACTAGAAAAGGCTCTTGAAGATCCACTCCTGATTGAGAAATCGTCACAAGTAGGCGAACTGCAGCGTAAATACGGTAGATTCCAGAGCGCAATGGTGTCACTGCCCATTGACATACTAGATGTATTCCATCATCCTGAATTAAGGTTGCAGAAAATTGCTTCCAGACGGGGCTGAAGTCGTAAGGTGGGGGAGTTTTATCCAACGAAGCCAGAAGATTCCGACAGTCACTTTGACGGGCATCAGCAGAGTGTAAGACAGACTTGTCTATCCCAATGGCATTTCTTCGACTTCGGATATTGTCGGCGCATATTAGTTGGCGAAGATCCTTGAGATCAACAAGATCCGTTGGTGAGACTGATGCGCCGACGCCGGTGAAGCCGCTGATTAAACCACGCCGGTGGGTATCAAATAGTTCCTGCTAACGTTAGATCACGCAGATTAAGCAAATCAGAGAAGATACGCTATACTGTGCCCAGTATCTGATGCATAAAGGTCGTAGAGGCTCAGAATAAGAAGTACTCTGGCAAGTTTCTTAGCGAAGGTCAATGTTCGGGAGCCAAGTGGACGTACATGAAGGTGTATCACACGGGCAATTCGATTGAGTAACTTTGATTGCTTGGTTATGTCTTCCCAGAGGGGACCTATAGCGGAAAATACGAGGGGAAGTCTCTCTGAAGGGCAGTCTTGGGTGAGTGATATGAGCCAATCTAGAAACACTGGTCCGTCAAGAAGGCTTTCGGCGTATAGATGGAGGACAAGTCTGATACTACTCGGGTGTCAACGATGTATGGCGAAATATGAAGGGAGTAAAATACGTGTACAATATATGATGATGCCACGGCCCTCCAGCTGGAAGGGAGCTCCCAAAAAGAATCTTCTCAAGAAACTGCGACACTTGAACCGTCCATTCCCTAATCCATCGGGCTTCTCCACCAACAGCCAGAGATCCTACGCCTTTGCGTCTCAAGCCTCTCAATTCGTTTGCACCAACGCACCGGATGAGCCACACTGCTCTGGGTACCGGCACCTCTTTAGCAAGGCAATGTTCAAGCAGTACAGTGCCTTTGAGACCATGAGGGATGGTGCGGGAGAGACGGCGGAGGGGAACATGAGCACTTGCAAGGTCTCGAAGCCAGGCTTCCCTTCGTGGATCTGGAAGTGCTATACGGGGAGGAGGTTTGAATGTAGATGTAGTTGGCATCTGGCCAGAGTTTTGTCTCTGCTCGAGGATGGTGAGAAAAAGCGAGGATAAAGTTGCAAGGCCCGGCCTTTGTTTGAGCGCAGGAGCAAAGACAGCTCGAGCAGAAGCTTGCTCGGTCTGGAAAGCGGAAATAATTAGCTCGGACTGCGAAGACAGGCCGGCGGACAGTACATTGCTCTTTGCAACCGGAAGCTTGTCATACTGTCCATTCCTAGCCTGAACATCATAGATTTTATCTTCATCATGATTCCCGCGCCAGGGAAAAAAATCCGAGCATCCTACTACGTCAGAAAGCTTCTTGTCTTCAATGAAGACCCAAACATACCGGCGTCTGGATATTTGAGGGCTTGCGGTGGAGGCTCAAGGAGGTAAGGCTTAGGCTGATTATCTCGTCGGACGGCGCCTTTTGCAGGCTCAACCTTCGGAGCTGAAGGCTGTAACTGTTGACGGCGCGTTAAGTCGGAGCTACAGACAGCATATGGAGTTAGGTGTTTGCTGCCGGGGAAGACTTTCGACGGCTGAACAAACTCCGACGAGGTTGGAGTCGGGCCGGTAACGCGGGGTAAAAAGGTACGAGGCTTCCGGCGAGAGTTGATGCGAATGGATCCCGTGCTAGCAGTCGACAGGGCCATAGAAGGCGTGGACGAATATGGCGAGGGGCGGCTACTCTCGAGGTGTTTTGGGGCCGGGGTGGCGGCGAATGAATCCATTGCAGCAGGTAGCGAGCCACAAGTCGTTTCTGGCGGGTATTAGAGGGTTATCGAGCGGAGTTCATGGTGGGGATCGAGTTATTAGGAGCAGGAGAGAGCTTCTGGAGGCGGAAGGCTGAGGAGCTCAGAAGAGGTGACGTTGAGTTAAAGATGAGATGCACCCTAGCTGGAGGACCCGTGCTTCTGTGGAACATCAGGGTGCGTGATCGGATGTGCCTGAGTTGCCGCATTGGTATGTTGTTCCGGATATGGGTATCGGGGAGGCTGATATCTACGGATAGCTGAGGGTAGACGTTGAAATATTTGTATCCAGAGTATTTGACAGTTTTCATTTGAAAATCTCATGTTTTGATGCATGTTTGGTAGTCAGAGCACCATTGTTCGAGTGAGAGTCTGTGATATTCCTGTGAGATCCTTATTCCACCTAATCCTGACGCCTATACAACTTTTACTTGCCTTTCATCAATACTTTCAGCGAGCTCCAACAAAAAACTCGCCCTCTGCCTCCACTCCCCAGAACGAACCAGATACTCCAGCATCATTGCGACCTTCTCAGGAACATTGAGTTTCAACATTACTCTGGTCAACGATGCCGCCTTGTCGGGAATTCAAACCACAACACGGCCTTTGTCGATCTATCCATCACGAAACTGGAAACCCTACATCAGATCTTCGATGCCCGCCGCAGGAATGACATGTTTATGGTTAATTTCGACAACAATCACTCACGGCTGTGTACTACCAAACGTCCCACAAAATGTTGAAGTGCAGATCGAGTGCTTAACTCCAGAAACCATCGCTCCACAGATTGCGAAAGAGTTCACGGAATTTTTAGCCGACACGGGGTTCGGGTCATGAAAGAGAAGGCGTCCTATCGGATGCTCAATGGCCGGCAAGCCGTCTGAAGGAAAAAGGACAGTGGAACGCCTGCGACATGATATTTTGGGAGGTTAAGAAAAGTGGATTTTATCGTGAACTGAAGGAGCCGCTCGAACAAGCTGGCATTAATAATCTGAGTACTTTCAAATAGATGGCGAAGGTATTCTGACGACTACCGGTTGACATGTAGCCTGACAGTCAAATGGATAATGTATGATTGAGAATGATAATTTGCTTTGTTCGAAGGTGACTTCAACTTGAGTGTCCAAGCCCACGACGATCACACTTACCTCCCAGATATGTTAGCATCGCATTTACGAAAGGGTACATGCACTTACTTTAGACAAGGGTCTATCTCTCCTGACATCCAGGTCTAACTTTATGAATTCATGCTTACCACGAAAAGCTTCAGCGCATATGCTATTCTGCGGCTCACAGTAATATCCACAGCCCTTCTCCACTCCTTCGTCACCTCCGAGTACCTTCTTATCGGTCAATCCTTAGAATCGGTGCAATGTGATCCGGTCAAACCACTGTATAACGGATGTATATTTCCAGAATTTACCGCCGTTTGCTTCGCAGCTCGCTTCGCAGCTCGCTTTGCCGCCGCTCGCTCCCTCCACCCTGGCGAGGGCTTTCCACCTTTTGTCATGATTGTTTAAACTTGTCAGTCCGTATATATTAATCCAGCGCCTCTTCAGCCCTGTCCCAGGCGGCATTATCGAGTATCGCAGCACGCAGTTTCGCTCGCTGCTCTAGTATCTCGAGACACAAATACCGGATCAGCAGTGACCAATGCCACCCTGGCCCCTGTCTCCCATGTCTGATGGCTATGTGTTGACCATTTAACGCTTATATCATTACCGCAACAGTCGGGATGTAGTGTGTAACGGGGTTCCAGCTGCTTTTGCCAGGCGATTGAACAAAAGGATGCGCGGAAGCCAAGTTGGTATTGCCCAGAAAAGCAGCGCAAGGTCTCCCATGGGTCGTCAAAAGCGGGCTTTATGATGTCCTGATACGAGGGCTCGTTTCACCCGTGATCTGCGTGTTCTTCTCAATCAGCGTCGCCCAGATGGAATAAATATTTGGCACTTCGATCCGGCCCAGTGTGTCGACAGCCATGTTGTAGACTGCTTCCGGCCATAAAGTGAGGCGGGTCCCTTCGGTGCTCATCATGAGAAGTATCTGGCTGAGATCAGAGGTCGAGAGAGACTGTAGCTCATCAATGTCGTCCGTCATACCCCAGCGCCCAGAATGCTTGAGTTCTTCAAAAATTGTGATGGCTTGTCTAGGGCGGATCAACAGACCCAGGCACTCATCGCGGATGGCAGTACGTGAGCCATCAAACGGCATGGTATTTCGACTAAGAGGAGAGGATGCTCATGTGCAAGGAAGGCGGAGATCAAGATGTCGAGTTGCATGGTTTGACTCTCAAGGTTGTCGAGGACACCGTCAAGTACCATTTGATCGCCGACAGTCATGACCTTGAGGAGTTGCTCGTTGCGGTGGTAAGAAAAAACACAACTTTGTATTCCAAAGACGCAAGGGACTGGGCTGACACACATAGGAAACTCGAGATAACCTCATGTCTTATTGAATGGAGCTCCATATGAATAACTCAAGTGCCCCCAGGTCTCTGAGCAAAGAGGTACTGCAACTACCTGACATCACCTCCAGGCTTCGTTCAGGTCATGCGGGGAATCCTCCAAAGCTCCAATGCAGCAAGGCGCGGTCATGACCTTGCCAGCAAGCGAATGTCGCCTGCAAGAACATCTCTCCTTTCTCCGGCCCTTCGGACAGCTCCTCGTCCGTTGTTGAAGAACTCCTCCTCCCCCAAAACTCCGCTTTTCCATCCATCTGCTCTTGCAACCTCTCAGATTTCGAGTTCACGTTTCCCCCACCCCCGCTGCAATCGCTTCAGCCTAAACCCCCCCCGACTTGTCCCACTGGTGCCACTCCCCTGTCTGTTACACCCAACCGCCACGCCCCCCTATCGAGCGAGCGGCTTGCCCTCACTTCAGTGCCTCCACCTCATCGCACGAGCTCCATCTTCAACCTTCCCACGGCGCTCATACCGGACCCACTGCCTCTCCACAACCGCGTTCCACCCCATCGTCTTGCTCCGCCTGTACGTCCATCAACCTTCCACCATCCGGCGAGACCTTCCTACCTTCCTTCAACAACCACACAATCGCTCCACCAGTTGAATCTCCCACAGGCAACCATACGCCATGGCAACTGGAACTCGTTCGCTCAAGGTTAGTACCACAGCTTTCTTCCCCTCTAACACTGGATGCTGTGAACAAGGCTGACTGGGACACATACTGTTCAGTGCGTCGTAACCGGGGACGGTGCAGTTGGAAAGGTGAGCATGTTCCAGAGCTAGCCCGCCGACCTCCAACCTTAATTAACCTTCAACAGACATGCCTCCTCATCAGCTACACAACCAATGCGTTCCCAGGAGAATACATCCCTACAGTGTCCGTTCATCTCCAAGTCCTGATTAGACGCCCACGCTTATGCCTTTTCAGGTTTGACAACTACTCCGCGAATGTTATGGTCGATGGAAAGCCCATTTCTCTCGGCTTGTGGGATACAGCAGGGCAAGAAGATTACGATCGTCTTCGCCCGCTGTCTTATCCCCAGACAGATGTCTTCCTCGTTTGTTTTTCGGTGGTTAGCCCACCATCGTTTGACAACGTTCTGAGCAAGGTACGGTGACCCGCTACATGAATTGGAGATATAAAAAGTCAATGTTAACATCGTGAAGTGGTATCCAGAAATCTCCCACCATGCGCCTGAAGTTCCCATCATACTTGTCGGCACTAAATTGGACTTGCGAGACGATCCTAAGACGATCCAAGGGCTGCGTGAGAAGCGCATGTCCCCCATCACATATCCCCAAGGAGTTGCACGCCAAAAGGAAATACATGCCGTAAAGTGAGTAGCACTTTCAAGTGTGACATTTTAAAAGCTAATTTTTGCTCAAGATACCTTGAGTGTTCCGCCTTGACCCAAAAAGGCCTCAAGAATGTTTTCGATGAAGCGATCAGGTAACGCTTGCAATATCCCGATTGATGGGCGCCACTCAGCTAATTGCTCATAGGGCTGTCCTGATGCCTCCGGCCCCTAAGTCGAAGAGCAAGTGTAGCATCTTGTGAATTGAGCGAGCAGATTGATGTTAGAGTGCACATCTTATCTTGTTGTCATACCATGTTCGATTTCTTCTTTTTACGTTTGTCAGGCGAGTTTTGATTCCATTACACCAAGTATTACGCCCTTACGCCAATAAATCATGCCCCAGATGAATTTTGTGCTCATGATATCATGCATGTATCCTGTGCAACCCAATCAAATAAACGCCAACCAAAAATAAAAAACAACATTGAACCCAGTTTACTTTCTCACTCTCCGTCGTCGACTCGGGTGGATATCGGTGGACTCTTCCGCAGCCTCGGCAGCTCTCTTCGCGCTCTTCTCGTTCTTCTCGGACATCTCTGCTTCATATCTTCTCCGCCTCTGCTCATTCAATTTCTGATTCTTCTCTGCCAACTTTTGCCGCCTATGACTCGTCTTGCCTCCACCACCAGCCCTGCGTCTCAGTCCATCAGCCTTTTGCGCTCAAAACTCCACCTCAGTTTCAGAAAACTCACGTTAATTCAATGTTGATCTTCCTCGGCTCCGATACACCATCATCAAACATACTATGGTGAAGCTTCTCCAGGCAGAATTTCATCCGATCGTACTTCTCAAACTCCACGAACGCGTAGCCCTTACATTTCGACGGGTCCGCCTTGTCCGTAATGAGGCGGACGGAGGCAGGTTCGACGGATTTAAAGTGCGTTTCTAGCGATTCTTTTGTAGCGGTGTAAGGCAAATTACCTATTTCGAACAAATATAAGACAGGATGGGTTAGTGTCCGTAGCTTCAGTAATGTAGGAGGGAGAAACGAGGGATTGACAATGCAGCGGGTGGATACATACCCACGAATGCAATGAACCGGATATTCTTTTCTGCGCCTGCTGCCGCCTCCTCCGAGTCCACACCGCCGTCACCTGCCTTCTTCACATCCGCAGATGCATCTTGAACCGCTTCTTGGGGTTCCGTTGCGGCGGAAGATGTCGCAGATGGAGCGGCGGTAGTGGAGGATTCCGGGTTCGCCAGGGTGATGTCTTCGGGCTTTGTGGTGCCATCAAGGCGACGCTTGGCTTTGCGAGCTGCGCTGGCCCCCATGATGGATTGGAGAGTGATGGAGGGGGAAGTGTGGGGAGGAAGAGGTTGGAGGCGGTAGGTGAGAGAGAGTTGGAGCTTGAAATGCGCAGCGACCCGCAGACGCAAAAATATGTGGGCGAGTGCTTCCCGATGGCGCGCATTAGCGTGATCCACGCGAGAGTGAGCTTGTGGTGATGAGGGAGGGGAAAGGTGAAAACATCGACTAATATAATATAATTAAGTCGCTGGGTATTTCGTGCAATTTATCTAGTGTGATTATGCGATCATGTGTTGCGAACATTCTTATCATTTCTTTGATCACTGCATGCTTCGTCACTCTTGTGGACATGCCTCCCAAGCTATGATGATTCTATTCTGAGAGTTTGCGTTCAATACCTGCGACAGCTCTACATCAAGTCCGAGTTCTGTGTCTTCCGCGTATTTTTTCTTCCGCGTTGGCCTTTTCCTGCCCCTTTTCCCGGGACCTGATCCTGAGATGCCGTCAGTCGCTCACCCAAAATCATTCGCTTGACGTCACCTCCATCTTCCTAGCTTTTGTCTCTCCAAATCAACACAAGCAATGGCCCTCACCAAGTCGGCTTCGATTTTGCACCGTTGCTTTCAACATCTTCATGTGTCACAGCATGAATCGACCGCGCTGGACCCTCGTTGCTGAAGCCAATATGTGGCGTGGCCTCATGGCCATGGGCATGTATCTCCACCGTCTCGCTCCCCCGGCCCCTCCAAACTACACTTTCTACCGGCGAATCCCAGCTACACTCTCTAAGTTCCGTGGCCAAATTGGCCTCTACATCTACACACCGCCCACCTATTACCGTTCTCCCGCCGACCGATTCCCAGCAGTCGTCAATTTCCACGGCGGAGGCTTCACTCTTGGTGCACCATGCGATGATGCCCGTTGGGCGGTGGCGGTAATCCGGGATACGAATGCAATCTTCATCGACGTCGAGTACCGTCTGGCGCCGGAATACCCATTTCCCACGGCGGTTGAAGACGGTGCCGACGCATTACTTTGGCTCTTCTCTACCGCCGATGAATTGAAAGTCGATTCACGTCGAGTAGCCGTCTCCGGATTCAGCGCCGGAGGAAACATGTGTTTCTCTGTTCCGCTGAGATTCTATTACGAAGCCTCGATGCGCCCCAAGCAGTACGAAGGCGCGAAACCGGATTCCCTAGCAACGATTGCGGCGTTCTATCCCAGTACCGACTTTACGAGACCGCGCGCAGAGAGGAGAGCGACGAATATTAGACCTGATAAGGAGCTTCCGCAGGTGTTTACGGACCTTTTTGATGCGAGCTATCTGTGGCCGCCGAAGGAAATTGATGTTCAGTCACCCTACCTGAGCCCCGGAGTTGCGGACAATGTGTTGATTCGCGAGGGGCTCCCCGAAAGAATCAACATGATTACATGCGAGTGGGATGAGCTGCTGGCAGAGGGGGAACGATTTCGAGACCGTCTACTGGGGATGGGCAAGAAAATATGGTACGAGAAGGTCCTGGGAGTGCCGCATGGATGGGACAAGAATCCGAACCCGTTTGTCGTCGATCAGAAGGCGGAGGATGTGTACAAACGCATGTGTGAGCAGATCAACCTCGCTTTTGCAGAAGCGACAGGGACGGCGGTGGAAGAGGCAGGAGTACCGGTGACAACGACGCCTACTGGAAACGAGCCGAAAGAACCTCCGCAGACAGGGGAAGTGCGGGAAGGTGAAATCTAGAACGCATGAAGTGATGGTTATCAGATTCAGGAAGGAAATCGAGTGGTTGAAATTATGGTAGAATAAGAAGGTGGATGGATTATGGAGATTGAGCCGGATATATCACGTACCTGTATTAGCAAAGAGCGATACCCTAATACACCATTTCTTGATTTATTATTCGTTCTGTGGATCCGGATTTTAGTTACGCGATCCTCAACGCTTCGCTCTCGTGCTTCCTCAGCGATGTCTGCCAACAGTTCTCCAGTGCTCGCACAGGTCGTCGACCATCTGCAAGGTGCTGAGAAGGAATAAAAGAAGATTGTATTCGGCGAACCAAGATGCGAGGTAATAATACACAACGGAGCCTCTTCAATACCAAACCTTCCCAGTTCTCCAACTACTCAGGCCTCACTTGCATCACACACTCCGTAGCTAGCGCTGACCTGGCGGTGTATCCTCCACATTACTAGTACAGCCAACATTCAGTCCATGAAGTAAATCCAGGTTACGGATAAAGGGGAAAGATACAGTTTAAGAAATAATTAAACTTATTATTGTGTAGTTTATTAAACACACGTTAGGTACACCTGCAAGCCTAAGTTCAACCCCTATTGTCATGAACTCATTGCCTTCTCCTAATATTGAGCTTTCAGCCCCGGTTTTCTACAAACAGCCCGCGCCATACCGCATCATCTGGGCTAGTCACCTTCCTTGTTAACTTGAGCTATTAGGAATTTTAATACAACTACCTGACCAAAATTCCCAAGCCTTGATCTTGTTATGTTTCCTTAGTTGACTGGTTATATCATATATATTGTTCGATGGACCTCAACAGTCTTCCATATATTCCACTCACATTCTGTAACACGTCTTGTGTCACGGCGTGGATTTTGGAGTGTGATGTAGTGTTATATCTATGAGTTGTGGCTGTGTTATGGGGCGATTGCGGCAAATTGTCGTTGTCACGGCGTGGATTTGGGAGTATATTTAGGTGTTATGTGAGGCGTTGTGGCTGTGTTGAGGTTGTAGAGTGATTGCTGCAAATTGTGTTGTTGTTGAGGAGAAGGGGTTACACAGTGGTAAAGGTTATGGTGGAATGTTCCTGTGCTTTCTTTGAGGGTTGTTGGTAATCACAGCTATGTAAGATAAGTCATATAAGAGTTGGGAAGTCTATATAAGGGCCTGTTGTTATGGACGTCGGCGATGCTGTGTTCGACAGCGTGAAGCTGTATCGACAGACTGTGGAAATACGGTGAATTGATGAGCGAATGGCTCTCAGGGTTATGGTGAGTCGGTTCACAACAGACTGGTCATAATAGAATCTGAGAAACGATTTACTGGTCAACTCTGTATATTCAAATAGGTGTCGATAACCTGCTTCTCGGCTCCGCCTTTGTGTGGTGTTCGAACTGTGCTGAAGTATCGTTGAAGAGGGCTCGAAATGGGCTGGCTGTCCGAGAGAAGGAGTTAGTCCCGCTCCTTTATATACATGTTTATAGTTGTAGATGAATAAGTAGAGTGTGAGGAACGGAACCACGGGATGCGCAGAACCTTCCAGGAGCGAGAGGTCTAAGCTGAGTGTTGACGAGGGTAAAAACCGACGTCGCCTTCTGTACAGCCCGGGTGTCAGTAGATAGGTGTGAGGATCTCAGCACCTCGAACCTCACGATGACATTTGCCAAGTCTTGTATTTCCTGTTTATCTCTTTCTATGATGCCATAATCATGTATTTCCCTGTTTCTATCTTGTATGATGTCACACATGACATCATTAGGTTCTGTACCTTGATTTGTCTTTCAGATGACGTCGTTACTGACATCATTTTCTCTTTTCCTTGTTTTCCGGCCATGACATCATATGGCAAGTTATCATGTATATAAGGAGCAGAATTAGCCTCTCCTCTCGCTTTTCTCTTCAGCCCGTCATTCACCACTGTCTGCACTCGATAGCACCTAGATACGCTGAAGCCCTCATTACAAGACGTAGCCGAGAAGCAAGCTATCGACACCTATTCGAATATACAGAGTTGACCAGTGAATCGTTTCTCAGATTCTCTTGTGACCAGTCTGTTGTAAAACTGACTCGCCATAACCCTGAGAGCCCTTCGCTCGTCGCTTCCCCGTATTCCCACGGTCTGTCGATACAGCTTCACGCTGTCGTATACAGCATCGCCGACGTCCATGACATAGGGTAGCGCTGCCGTGGTATGGTTCTACGGTAGCAACGTCCATACGTACTCTCGTAGTTAGAAGCTAGCAGCTAGCTTCCGCCGTAGAATGGAGGGCTGGCGAGGATGTTCCGTAACCTGCTATAACTGTATAAACTGACTGTATATTCATTTCGTAACCAACTAGTGTATATGACGTGTTGTTCCATTACTACCATCGTTGTTACGCGTCATGCTAACCATGGTGCGTACCTGTCTAATCTTACAGCCCTCAGCCCTAAACCCTAAGCCCTACAAGACCGCGTTCCTGACTTATCCATCATCCGCCTCTCTATTCCAGCATCTCCTTATGACGTCAAGGTGTTAGCCAACGACAGTGTGAGCAACGGAACCACAGGATGCACGGAACCTTCCAGGAGCAAGAAGTCTAAGCTGGGGATGCCAGCTATAGACGCTGAATGATCGGGGCTATCAGGGAATACAAGGACAATGAGAACTAGAAGACCGAAGATGGAACTTGGTCCTGACCGTAGACAGAAGACAAGAGTCAAGAGGAGGGGACGGGGTAGTGAAGACGAGGACGAGGAAGTGGAGAGTGAATTGTTGCGTGAAGACTAGATACAAGAGGGGGATCAAGTCCCTTATATAACCAGAGAGCAACAGAGACAGAAACCAGAAGAAACAGACAGAATCTTCATGAAGAGTCTCAGACGACATCATCATGGAAGCATATAGAACGATATTGAACATAACATGACAAATCAATACAACACAGAAGAAGGTCATGGAACCATAAGGAAACCAATGGAACATTAAAGGCGGACAAGAGCAGAGAATATAGCGGAACATGATAAAAACAGGTAGAAGACTATTGTGACGGCGTGGATATTCTTGTTCCCTTTGTCTTTCCTTAGTTATTGTGATACTGTCATCTCATTGTCCTTCTGTCGTCTTACTTTGTGTTGTGGCTATGTTGCGGCTGTGTTGTGGCTATGTTGTGGCTATGTTGCGGCTGTGTTGAGTACGTGTGTTGTATGGGGGCTGTGCGGAGGCTGTGCTTGGTCATGTGGTTGTGAAGCTATGCAGGAGTGGAGTCAGGTGGACTGGATAACGGCGGCTGTATTGGATGAGTCATGTACTGCGGAGGATGTCTATATATTGGTCCTGTATTCTCCTTTGTTGAGTTCTCTTTCTTCTTCTTTCCTTATCCTGACCTCTTGTTATACTGCCAGAATACGATCTTGTCTTATAGGCGCTGCCCTTCTGAACCTGTTGTCCTTATCTCGCCTTGTCCCTTGTCCGCCGAAGCTTGTAGAAGCTGTCGGCCTCCTGAATACTAGTACTGTGTCACCCTCTCCTTCCCCGCTTGCCGGACTGCTGTGTCCCTGGTCTCTCCTCTGAACCCTTATCCCTTGCCCGTTACATTAGGTCAGGATCACACCTCCTGGCCACCGACACAGCAATGTCCGCTACAACTGAAAGAACCACGAAACTGTAACGGGCAAGGGCTGGGGGTTCAAAGAGAAGGCCAGGGACACAGCCGTCTGGCAGGTGGGAGGATGAGAGGGTGAGGAAGTACTAGTATTCAGGAGGCCGGCAGCTTTTACAAGCTTCGGCGGACAAGAGACAAGGCGAGATAAGGACAACAGGTTCAGAAGGGCAGCGCCCACAAGACAAGATCGTATTCCGGCAGTATAACAAGAGGTCAGGATAAGGAAAGAAGAAGAAAGAGAACTCAACAAAGGAGAATACAGGACCAATATAT
>ML220145.1:282780-303049 GCA_004786065.1 Ascodesmis nigricans | reverse complement strand
GCTGTGTCCCTGGCCCTCTCTCTGCATCCTCAGCCCTTGCCCGTTACAATGACCCCACCACAACAACTAAGGGAAGACAAAGGGAACAAGAATATCCACGCCGTCACATCTTCAGTCTTCTAGTCCTCCTTGCCCCTGCTCTCTGCGATAGCCCCGATCCTTCAGCATCTATAGCTGGCATCCCCAGCTTAGACCTCTCACTCCTGGAAGGTTCTGCGCATCCCGTGGTTCCGTTCCTCACAAGTATATTATGAATTTCTTTATTATTTATCTTTGTCAAAGTAGTGAAGCTGGAGAGTTTTCTTTCTTCTTTTTATATGTTGTCAAGGTTTTTTCTCTTGCTTTGCTATAACCTCCAGCTTCCGAGCTGTTTGAATTAATAAACAAATAAATATAACTCTCTGTGTCGTGTGGTGTGGTGCTGAAGCTAAATGGCTGTGGCTCCTATAAATGAGCCTAGACCGTACACGGAGTGTTGATCCTAAACGAGACAAAGACGTGTGTCCGATATAGGCGTGTGCAATGACGCAGCTCTCATGCTGTCACTGAGCTGCCTAGTACCTCACCACGATCCATCGCTGCCAATCCAGACATCACCAACCCCACCACGAAAGCAACCGCGAACGGTCCTGCTATTCATCAACGCAATGGCTCCCGTATCGCCCGTCATAGTCAGTTCTCCTGCTACCCATACTCTCGTGAACCCGCTAACCTCCGTCCGCAGTCGAAGCTCAAAGTGGCGCTGAAGCTCTCCATCTCCCGCCTACGTATGGCCCAACAGAAGGAAGAGGCTCTCGCCAAAGTCAACCGACGACAGATGGCACAGCTTCTCGAGAACGGCAAAGAGGAGTCTGCACGTATCCGCGTCGAGAATGTCATACGGCAGGACATCGCGGTCGAGCTCATGGAGATTCTGGAGCTCTACTGTGAGCTTCTGCTCGCGCGGATTGGACTTTTGGATGCAAAGTAGGCTCGAACTGTACTTTGATGCTTCCTACTCTGCTCCTTCGTCTTCCGGACGTGAAAAGCTTACGACGTTGTGGGTGTAGGGAATGCGATCCTGGACTCGAGGAAGCTGTAAAATCGCTCATCTATGCCGCCCCGCGTTCGGAGATCAAGGAGCTCCATCAAGTACGTCAGCTCCTGGTCGAAAAGTACGGCAAGGAGTTCGCGATGACTGCTATTGAAAACAGTGATGGCAAGGTGTCGGAGCGGGTGCTGAAGAAGCTTCGTGTCGAACCTCCGGAGGAACGCCTGGTTATGCTCTATCTGAAGGAGATTGCGCGCACGTACAACATCGAATGGGGCGTTACTCCTTCTACACCACCTCCGCCTGGGGATGATGACGATGAACCGTCCACCGGGCTGAAGGAGAGGACAAAGGAAGCACCATTGTCAGTTGATGGAAAGGAGGCCGAACTCTCGTTGGCGACACCCCCGAAAGCGCTCCGGTCGCCCATACATGTTGCTCCGCCATCTCCTACAACAGAGAATTTGCATCCGATCATCAAAATGCCTGACCCACCGCGCTTTCAGGCCAAGCCACCAGTGCTGGCAAAACCAGTGGCGAGGCCAGCGCCGATTACTAAACCGTCGGATGACGATGATTTAGCGAGGCGGTTTGCGGCTTTAGGAGGATTGAAGAAGTAGTTGGGTGGTTGTGGGTGGTATGGAATCTGGGGGTGGAGGCCTGATACCTGTGATAATGTTGCGTTGCTTGTATTGGTGTGATTTATTGGTATGGGTTCTAAGAAGAGTTGAAAAGAGCCTACAAGGGCCATGAGTTTATGAATAATGCTTGACAGTAGTGAAAGTCAGCTGAATGCACAGTGATGCGATGCGCCATCTCTGCCATCCACCCATCGTCATCATCACCATGTCCTCCCTGACTCCACTGCGACTCCGTTCACCGAGACGGTACCGCCTTCGTTACTTGAGTAGTTGACCGCCTTTGAGAGACACCAAATGCTCCATGTAGCGACTCGCAACGGCACTGGGGGCACGTCGAGCTCGGTATCCACGTTGCCCATGACTTCACTACCTGATCGCCGTGACCACCTCCACCAAGGCGACCTGGATGACCCAGAGAGCTCCGACTACGGGGACGACATCCCCCTCAACGACGCTCATTCGGACTACGGCAGCGATATCTCATTAGACGAACACCTTCTCCAGCTCCTCGACGTTCCATCTGAGCCTGGTGACCCCACCCCGCCCGGCTCTCAGACACCCATTCTTTCCGCCGACTGCCAGGCTGAGCATCTACTCGACCATGCGCGCCTTGACACTTTGGAGCAGGCTGCGGTCGTGCAGGCTGCGGTCGTGCAGGCGCCTTTTCCTACATACTCATCCAGTGTGCTGCTTGAGGACCTTCCACGAGACGACCCGGGGGAGTTCGCCGATTACGGTATGCTCAAGCTCCCACGCCCGGCTCGGTGATACGCATCTAACTGACGAAAAAGCGACTAGAAGCTGTCAGAGACCCAGAAGAGGATGCCGTCGAGCCCGCTATTCCCGGCGTCGAGGACCACCGATCCCCGTATGAACGGTTCCGCTCGAAGAAGGGTGCCCTTACCGTCACGGACCTCGTGAGCAATTTGTGGTGTGAACAGCAGCTCGAATACACCCTCATCCGAGGATTCAAACGGCGGACACCAGCAATGAAGGCTGGAAGCTCGGTGCACCGTGTTTTGGAGGAGCAAGTACACACGATTGTTCCTGTAGAGGTCAAGACCAAGGAGGATCGGTGGGGTCTGAAGCTATTCAACATGTGTCAAGGCCTCTGGTGTCTGGAGACGGAAGGCCTGACCCGTGAGCTGCCAGTGTTTGGATTCATTGACGATGTGTTGGTGCGCGGGATAATAGACGAGGTCGTGTATAAGGATCCTGCTGGCAAAACGGAGGATTCTAAAACCTCCAACGATGAGGGCTCATATAAGACGTTGCGCCGGAACTCAAAAGCCTATATCAATCAACAACCGGAGGAGTACAATGTACCGCAAGCTGGGAGCCGTGTGGCTTACATATCCGATGTCAAGTCACGGGCACGTCGTTCACTCCCGACAGCGTCGCAAGCAAAGGCCACGGCATTACAGCTCATGTCATACCACCGATTGCTGGACCAGATGCGTGCTGGGGAGACTGATTTCCCGCGGCTGCTCGATCACTACAAACTCAATGGCGATGCCCCGTTATCGGATTCCCTCATCGCGGACTTGTGTCGAGTGAGCGAAGACGTTTCGGTTGATACCGTTCTGGAACATAATTCGTTGACTGGTATGTGGGAGCTGATGCGGAAATATCTGGCGACATCGATTGATTCGATTGGTGGGAACATGGGCATTTCATATCGCGATCAGGCCGATGGAAAGATCTTTGCCTATCAGACGATTCCCTATAACGGCGAGCGCCTGGATGCGCACCTGGGAAGTGTCATGAGTTGGTGGAGAGGTCAGAGGTCAACTGTGGGTGTCGAAATTGAAGAAGCCTGGAAGTGTAGGTAGCTCCTTACCTCATGAGTTCTTTGGATGCTAATTTTGGACAGGTGCTAGCTGCGAGTTTGCCGATGACTGTTCGTGGCGGTTGGGAAAGCTCTCTGAGCTCAAGAAGAAACGCCAAGTTCCTGTTTATTATCCTTTTGCACGGAAAGCATGACTGTAGTTGTTTATTGGAAATTATACTTGATATTAAGAACAGACCCGTAGGTGTTGTGTGGAAAGTGACCATGTGTTCGCTTTATAGTTTCCGAATGGCACGAATACCAGCCTGATGCCCGTGCAAGTGTGTGAGAATCATAATGACTATATGTAAACACGTTGGCAATTTTATAGTTTAGTAAGGACTACCGGTACGGTACATAGCCTTCCCCACCATAAAGTGCTGCGAGATGACCGCATCCCGTTATTCAAGTTCGCGTCTCCAACTCCTCCATCCCCGCTCCCCCGCCCGAACCATGCCCAAGCAAAGATATCCCACGACCTTCGCCGCTCCCCCCACCCCCTTCGGCTCTCCCGCGTCGCCATTCCCCGGTTTTGGTGGTTTCTCAACGACTGTATCACCACTGTCACACATCGCCGAACCTCCAGACCTCTCAGAGATCTCCGATCCGACCCTGGTCGTCCTCTTCAAGAACCTCCTCAAGAAGGATGAAAACACCAAAGCGCGGGCGCTCGAGGAGCTGTTATCCAAGTTGAAGAGCTCCGGCAATGTCGAAGACGCCGTCGCCAACATCTGGGTATGACTCCGACACCTCCGGAGGAGCTCCAGATGAACTCGGAGCTGAAGTTGAACGGTATCTAGGTTCGAGTATACCCACGCCTGTCCATTGACACCTCTCGGCGCGTTCGCCAGCTTTCATCAACCGTCCTTGGCACCATCGGAGCCCTCAGCGGTCGACGGTTCGCGAAGCATATGCCCAAGATTGTCGGATCATGGTTAGCTGGCCTCTATGACAGTGACCGGATGGTGTCGCGTGCCACTCGCAACTCCCTCGTCGAAGTATTCCAGACGGAAGAGAAGCTGAAAAGCTTGTGGAAGGTGTTTTCGACCACAATCCTGGAGTATTGCGCCAATATCATTGAGAACGAGAAGGTGTACACGTTGAGCGATGAAAGAACGACTAGCGCCGATGATGCGGAGGGAAAGTTTGCAAGAGTTATGACGACGACTATCATGGAAGTCGCGTATCTGATCGGTTCATCGTCAGAGGAGGAACTCGTTAAGAACGATGGAACCTATGCTAGATTTCTGAAAAATAACGAGCTTTGGAAGTTTGCCTGCCATTCGGATCCGGCATTACGAAAGGCTGTTTATCGACTTTTGGTGTCAACGTTAGATCGGCATCCAGCGTGGATATCAAAGAACCTGAAGACGGTGTCATCCGCCTTCCTCGTTAAATCATTTGGAGGACCACAAACGTCGTCTGCCGATCTGTTCCTCGACGCAGTGGTGACTCTTACACAAAAGCTTCCAGATGCTTGGGAATCCGCGAATAGCCAAAGCAAGAAGCCACCACTTAAACACTTAGCTGGGTTCTTGGAACAAGGCAGCCAGCTTTCTCCTCCCGCTTTCTGGGAGCAGGCTGCTAAGTTATTTGGGACCATCCCGGAACGTACCATCACGTCTGAGTGGGACCAAGCCCTTCGATGCACAAACTCCATACAGAAAGCTATCAAAGGAGGCAAAGAGCCGAGCATTCATATCCAGCTTGCTTGGGCTTGCTATTTTGAAGCATGCTACAGGCTGCTGGTACTGTGCAGCTCAAAGTCTGGAAGGGTGTTTACACTGAAAGACACAGTCCTTCCAGTGTACTTGAACTTCCTCGAAGACAAGGGATCAGATCTCCAAACCACCTTTTCTGACGCTGTGGAGATATGTTCACAGGGCTTGTCGCGACTTGATCGTATTCCCAAAAGAGCTGTCGACCAGTTCGTCGAGGAAGTCTGGGGTGAAGTTGAGAAACGGATAACCCTAATTCTAGATGCCGAAGTCGATGATGAAAAACTGAAACGATTCGCAGAAACTTGGATCGAGCTTGCCACCAAAACTCTTCAAAGAGTCCCGGAGGACTCCAGGGTGGCTTGTTTGATTCAGGAAGCGAACAGAAGGGTTGTCAGTGAGGCTATCGAAGCAATTAATATCAGCAGTGGAAGCCGAGTCGGCACTGCAGCCGTGCTGGAGAATGTGTTGAAACCTACAGCTGCAGCGACATGGGCGGACGCAGCAGCGAAAGCTCTTGTCTCTGACTTTTTGGAGGAAGATGTCGTCAGTCTCATTGACACCCCATCGGCTGTGCATATTCTTCAGGCTTTGATTTCATATGGAGGCCACGCGTCCAATCGTCATTCCTATCAGGTACTGTGGAATAAGGCCGCAAACAAGCTTTTAGTCTCCTCTCATGATGCCTCCACGAAATCGAAGTACATACAGATATTCATGGAAGCGAGCTCACAAAAACTTGATCATATCGTTGCGCCTTGTCCTGCGCTGGACGAATACATTATCCGAAAACTAAATGCACTCTTGAATGGAGAAGGTGGTGAATGGGGAGTGATTCGCGCAGCGCTTGGTGCTACCGGTAGGTGTTGGCATATTTGTGGTATTATTCCTGCTGACTTGTCATTAGGAAACGTGAGTGACGCTGGCTTGGTTTACAAGCTGATCGAAATGATCGCGAACGATTTGAAGTCACCAAGAAATCTCACTGTTGATTCGATCGTCCAAAGACTCGACCTTCTGCGACACATCAATCCCATCAAGCTGAAGTCGTTTTTGGACCTTGAAACTTCAAAGCCTGCAGTGGAGTCTATATTACGCCTTTCAGATTCTACAGACACACAGGTGGCTGCCTCTGCTGATGCACTTCTTGACACGGTCAGACAATCTGCTGTTGATAACCAGAGCGTAATGGTGAAGCTTGCCGAAGTGATTCGAGATTCTGTCAGGATTCAAGACATGGAAGACGAGGACACTCTCCCGTAAGTTCATCCATCCGGAGTAGAGGTACAACCCTGACGCCTGACTCCAGGATCGACTTTTTGGCCGCAAAGGCGAAATCCCTCCTCGAGTCCTCCGTTGAACCCGCACGATCAGATCTCGTTGCCACCTTTGCCTTCAGTCAAGATATGTGGGCAGCAGCTGCTACTCCACTCCTTGAGACGGTCTCAAACGTCTCGTTGGCGGTTACCAACTCTCTTGCTGGCTGCATCTTCTTGGTTGACCGATTCTCGGATCATCAACCCACCGTACCAGTTGATGCTCATGGTCACTCTCAGTATTTGCGAATGGTTACTCTGGTTACCCATATATTCACCGCCGTTGAGGCCGCGCGAGTCATCCCAAGATCACAATTAATCACTTTACTCTACCACAGTATTGTCGTCATAGAATTGTTGAAGGATAATATCAGCATCGCCTACAATACCCGTGTTTTTGAAGTGATTGACGTAGAGGCTGAACAGGAACTCACAAACATTGTGGATGAAATTCAGCACTGGATTTCTTTGGCCGTCAAGTCAGACAGTGACTCCACTCTGGCCCAAGAGTTATGGGTAACGGTCTCCGAGAACGCAAAGGAGAAGACTGTCGAAGCATTCTATGCTGCAAGGGCGCTGGTATCTTTGTCTTCCAGCTTAATCGATGCTGTCCCTTCACTGCAAGACTCTGGAGTGTCATGGCTTGAGAATACTGATGTGTGGAAGGAGTCTGGTTTGTACACCTTGGTAAACTAGTTTTCCCTGTACCCTTCCTAACATTCCTCCTTCATAGATACTTTTTGCGCCGCCGCCATTTTGACCTCCTTCGGCAATGTATTGAAGCCAGCAAGGAAAGAGCGGATATGCAACGAGCTCATCAGCGACATCACTGGCATTCCAGCCGACCAAGCCGCGAGTGTAGCAACTCAGAAGCTCGTATTCTTGAACTCTATTCTTCCCAACCAGGATGAGACGCCCATCTCGATTCTTCCGATGCGACTCACCAGGCTTGTTAAGCACTCGCTTGACTGGTTCAGCGAGGATAATGAAGACGCGGATATTGGTCCCGGACTGGTTGTTGAGGTCGGTAAAATGCTCTGTTCGGTGTTACCAGCGATCGAGTCGATGTACGGAGAGCACTGGAGGCAGGCGCTGGAGTTTATCAAAGATTGTTGGATGGTATGACACATTCCGAAACTTGGCTGAGTGATGAGGTTAACTGGTGGTAGGGCTGTGTTGGGATGCAAGAACAGCAGATCCCTATGCTATTGTGGAGTCTGAAGTTGTTTCATATTATTCGCAAGCTGGTAGATCGGGGGGAGAATGATGATATCCGCGAGGAATGGGGTACTTCGAAAGACGAGTTGGAAGATCTTTTGGTCAAGTTGTTGCTCAGCGCGAGAGGTAAATGATGGCCTTTTCTTTTGGTTGATGACCACTGACATGAAATATTAGATCCGGATACCAACAATCAGCCGAGGAATATGTGCTATGTTCAGATAGAACGACAGTTGAAGGGCGTTAGTCAGGCGCTCATCCCAGATATCAGAGAAGTATGAAACACGGTCTCTCCGTGAGATTTTCAGGCGCTGACGTTATAGGTGTATCCTACTCTTCGAGTACAATCTCGTCCGATACAACATGCCGCATTTGATATTTTACACCGTGCAATCCCGCAGCTGCAGGAGGAAGTGTCTATCAATGCTGTGATATCAGCGGAATCAGCTAGTCAAGTGGAGCTTCCTGTCGAGCTTCTATCACTGATCATGGAGATGCCAGCGACGACTCCTGCTGATCTTGAGTCTGAGGATCTCGTCATCAACTTCCGCGGCTATCTTCTGAGCTGGATTCTCATCTTTGATCATTTCAATGGAGCGGTAAGTAGTGACCCATCCCCAGAAATTCCGCAGCTCTAACAAAACTCTCCAGTCTTTTAAAGTCCGATCCATCTACGCTGAAGCCCTCAAAGACGGCGAATATCTCCCTCCACTTCTAGACAAGATCTTTTCCTTCCTCTTTCTCCAAGGCACCAACCGGCCCTTCGACGCCACCAAGTGTGAAGTCTTCACCTATAATCTCTCCTCCTCAAACTCCGACTCCACCGCGGACCTCCTCCACCTCCAAGCCCATCTCTACTACCTCGCCCTCCGCTACACCCCTGCCCTCGCAAAATCCTGGTTCCTCTCCCAAACCAACCGCGCCATCTCCCAGGCCATCGAATCCTTCACCGAGCGACACTACTCCCCTCTCCTCATCGCCTCCGAACTTTCCACCGTCAACACCAATCGCACCTCTGACGACCTCGAAGACCTGACAGTACGGGTGCTCAAAGCCGCGCGCGAAGTCTCTGCAACCTACCCCGTAGACGACCAAACCCTCGAAATCTCCGTCCGGCTCCCTTCCACCTTCCCACTACACCAAGTCGAAGTAACCGGCATCCACCGTGTCGGCATGGACGAAAACCACTTCCGGCGTCTCCTCCTCGCATCACAGGCTGTCGTGAATTTCCAAACCGGAAGTATCATCGACGCGCTGAGCCTATTCCGCAAAAATGTGACGCTGCATTTCCAGGGCGTTAATGAGTGTGCGATTTGTTATAGCATTTTGGCGGTGACGCCGGATAGGGCGTTGCCGAATCGTGCGTGCGCGACGTGTAAGAATAAGTTCCATGCGACGTGTCTGTTGAAGTGGTTTAAGACGAGTAATTCGAGTAGTTGTCCGCTGTGTAAGTTGCCCTGTGGGAATCTGATGAATGTTGGAATTGGGATGCTAATACTTGGTTATAGGCCGGACGTCGTTTTCGTTCTACTCTTAAAAAAGTACGATGGATTGTGTGTGACGGGGAGTATATTTTTATTCGTCGTCGTTGTCTTTTGCGTTTCAGTATTTCAGTCATTCTATTCTAGCTTTCGCAATTCCAAAAGTTATTCGTATCACACAGCATCACCCACCTATCACCCCCTCCCCTACCTCTCCTCTCATATCTCCATCTCATGCATATTTATTTATAAACTTACCACCTTCCGCACCCCATCGCCGCCTTCAACACACTCGTTGTCACAATTCCCGATCTCTGTGTCCTGACACTGACAACTTTTACCGGTATCAACCTCCCGTTTTACCCGGGCCTCGTAAACTTCCCGCTTCTTATTATACACACACACTTAATCCACCCAGCCAGACACCCGGAGTCAGTCCCTCTATGTACCCCTCACCGCTCACTGCTCAACGGGTATCTATATCACTTTCAAGACTCGAGATTCAAGAGGAATAGATGGATGGCTAGACATCCACGCACATCCACATCGTCTGGATAGCGTGTTATAATTCTGGGATTCAACAGAAATAACGTGGGTGATTGGTGCGTCATGTGGTACAAACCCATCTAGAATAGAGTACTGCTCCCTTCCCCTCATTTTGGTGCGACAGCGATAGACGGTTGGATGGACGGTTGGATGGACGGTTGGATGGACGGTTGGATGGATGGTTGGATACTGGATCCTCCATCGGAAAACAAAGGTGGGCACATGAAGCAGAAGCTATCACCATCACCATCACCATCACCCCAGAACTTCAAGAGCTCATTATTTCCACTCAATTTTACGTAGTAGTTACTCTCCAGCTTTTCATCCCCCGCCAAGCTCTCCCCCACTCCCAATCCCAATCCCTCTCATGATGATGAAACCAAACTTAGAACCCAAACCAAACCAAACCAAACCAAGTTACAAATCATTCAAAGCAAAAAATCAAGCACAACGATAACGATAACCCAAGCACAAAAGCAACAACAGCAACTCCAAACTGGACCCTACGGGAACCCGAAAAAAAAAAAAAAGGAGAACACATAGCGTCGTTATTCCAGACCAGTCGTACACTCACCTTCATTTACCTCCACGTGCGTCCGACTCCACCGTCATATCACAATCCCACACTTCTCATGTTGATTGTTTAAGCCAAGATGGGGTCAGTGGCGGGATCATGCTTCTCCGGGATTCCAGTGCGCTTCTTAAGGTCACCAGCCGGGACTTCCGGGAACTCACGATCGAGGGCCGAGGCGACGGGCTTAGCGGGCTCCGGGGACTTGCGAGCGGTGTAGCCCTGGACCTTCTGGGAGAGATCTGCGGTGGTGGCCTGGGCGGCAGTGAGAGCGTCCTTGGCGTACTTCTCGGTCATGTTGCGGCCAGTCTTGAGCTTCTCGTTGATCAAGACGTTCGCGCGGTGGAGCTGCTCATCAATGAGCTGCTTGTTCTGGAGGTAGATGAGAGGAGCAGTGAAGGCGGTGGTGGTGGTCAGGAGGAGGAGGACCCAGTACGGGATGTACTTGATGAGGAAGTAGCCGAAGAAGGTGGTTAAGAAAGCCTACACTGTCAGGGCATTGTCATACGCTTTGGTCCCGTGGAGACTTACAGCAATGGTGGTGGCGATGTTCTCGACAAAAAGGATGCGCTGGAACTCCAGGACAAAGAAGTTCAGGAGATCATGAACCTGGTCAAAGACGGTGTCCACCACATTACGAGGGACGGTCCAGTAGCGTTTAGGGCGCATGGAGGAGACTACACCCTTTGCTCCAAACGGCTTTCCTGCGAGTTCTACTGCGGCGGCAGCTACACATTGCTGTCAGAACGTGCTTCCAAAGCCACTCATAAACCTGGGTAAACTCACCAGCAAACAGCATGTAGCCAGCCTTGAAGACATATCGAAGAACGTTGACGTAATGGAACGCGAGAATCGTCGCAACCGCGGAAAAAAAGCAGATGCCCGTAGCCTTCGGGAATTTCCACTATCCCTCTCGTCAGCCCATATCCTCACCCCAAGCACAAGGACTCCAACTCACAGTAAACATATCGTAAAAGACGCTGTGGAAGTGCGAAAGCGGCTGTCCATTCTCGTCCACTTTCTTATACTGAGCCGAGTTTGCGAGCCCCTTGATATCGGCCTTGGTATCCTGCATCACCGGGTGCGTTCCTGCGGGCTTGGGTCAGTCGTGTGAACGGGGTCGGTGGTCGGGTCATCAAGGCACTGGAAGGAGAAAGAGCAGTCAGTTTGCTGGTGCGTTCAGAAGGAGGGGGTCATGATGCACTGACCATACCGTTGAGAACCTGCTGGGCAGCGTTCTCGCTCCTATGTGGTGCTGCTGTGTCTGCCATTTCGTGTGGAAGAGGTGATGGTGATGCTGTCGTGTGACGATGAGATGAGTGTGATGAGCACGATGGGATGGGATAGGATGGATAGTGGAGGGTGGAGCTGTCGAGTGCAGAAGACGTTGAGTGGGCAGGGTCAAGATGGGTGGTTCTTGGGGGATAAAGTCGAGTTGAGAGTATGAGTGAATAATGGGGATCTCTAGAGGGCAGAGAAGGATTAAAAGAGGGAGACGTGGAACGAGGAGACAGCGGGGAGCAACCTGCGTTTTCCTGCTGAGCGCACACAACGTCACAGCAGCATGTGCAAGCGCCCCGCCAGGCCAGCCAGCCTCTGGATCGACCTGAACACTGGAAAATGCAGGGTGCCGCAAGAAGGTGAGCTAGAAGAAGAGACTACATAGTACAGTATAAACATGATGCGAGTTAGCTGAGAGTTCATATTTGCAACCTTCAAGAGAGCTTCCAGAGCACTTTCGATAACTACACCTCGTCGTTGGCCACAGCTCTCCCAGCGCAGTGCCCACGGTTGTGGTGTTTCCCGGGCGGGGCGTGGCCTATGTTCCCGCTACTACAGATGACGACAGTGGCATCCCGCTTATCTTATCCATCGGGATCCGCTCCCGGCCCGAGTGATGATGACGGCACAATCGATCCGTCCGTCATTCATGGCAGCACGATTCGGCATTGTTCAGATTGAAACAATCCAAGTTCAACCATCAATTAAAGTCATCAAGTTCATTCAACTAACAAAGGATTTCTGCCCCATCCAACCTGTCACCCAATCCTCAATGCCACCTCCCGGGCTCCCGCATCCCCTCTACGACGAACTTGAACACAAATTCCGATACTGCATCACCTCATCCGGATGCAATTCCCTCAACCTCGTCACACTGGCCGCCTTTCCGGTGACCGCGCCCTTCGCCATCTCAATCCCCCTTGACACAGCCGTCCCCTTCGCGAGCGAATACGTCGCGGTGACCATCGACACTTTGATAATCCCAATTCTTGGATCATTCGCGCTGCCATCATGAATCCCGTCGCCGAGATCTCCAACCCATGTTTTGAGTTGCTGCGAGTAGTATTTTTTGACCTTTTCGCGGTCTGTTTCGATGGTCGCGGTGCCGGAGATGGAGGCCCAGTCGCCCTGGAGAAACACAGTTGTCAGTAAACAAAAACAAAAAAATTTCAATGAAAGACTGATACGAGGGGAAACACACAGTGCTAGGCTTAATAAACGCAACATTAACATGCTGATCGCTCTTAATTTCATCCGTCTTCCCCGTCTCTGTGTTCGTATGGAACAACAAATCGACGCCATTTTCCTTCGCTGCAATAGCCATACACCGGCTCACCAACATCCCCGTGTCGGTTTGATGTGTCGTCAACATGCCATACTTGAGCCCCTCCACAAATTCGACCAAATCCTCGACTTTTTGTTTCAAGCTGATGTGCTCATCGTCGGTTTTGTTGTGCTGTTTGTATGGGTCTGCGGGCTTCGAGCCTGTGGAGGTGTTGGAGAAGGTTGATGCTGGAAGGCCGGACATTGTTTTGATCTTCTCGTTGTATGGGGAAGAAACAGTGAGTCGTTTGATATCAAAGTTGTATCGTTGGAGCGAGACGGTAAATGTTCGTTTTTGTTGATGGTGCCGAAGCCCGTAGCAGGGGGTTGAGAGAAGTTGTTCTGCGCAGAGTTTTCATAATAACGGTGAAATGTGGTGGAACAGGAGATCATTGTGGCGGGTTGTGAGGAAGGATGAGGTAACGCTGACGTAGGAGAAGCGTTGTTGCGGTGTGTGGTCTTGATTATTGGAGGTGATGTATGATGGTGTGTGGAGGAGACTCGGATCGTGGGTTGGATGATGCGGTGCGATCGGGGGATCGACGATGCAGATGTGCGGAAAGTCGAGTTTCGTGTTAGATGGAATCATGTTTGTGTTTGTGTTGTGGGGTGAATCAAGTGCATTCATTGCATGAATGGGATCGCATAGAGCAATAATACTACTGCAGCACATCAAACAATGATTTGTATCATGACGTGAACAATAGATCAGGACGGAATTGCCATGGCTAATCCCGTTTCCATGATCGATTTAATCTCCCACGCGCCGTCGTGACCTCGAGTTAACGCCAGGCATCATTCCAGGTCGTGGATGTGTTGCCATTTCATGGAATGAAGAGATTGTCATCGCCAATATCAAAATTGACTGAACGTTAATGTTCCGGCTACAGCCTTAAAGCAAACGAATATGTAGCACCAGCAAAGTTACGCGCTAACCACACCTTATCCTCCATAATATGTCACGTTTGCGAAATCCATTCACCGGATCCCGTATCATTGGAGTGATATGTGAGGAGCAGCTAGCAGGGGTTGAGTACGTCAGCATGGAGTTGATAAAACTCTGAACCACTTACCTACGAACTCATCTTTGCGAAATATTCACACAGTTGATCAGCGGCCAAATGTCTCGCTTGCACATGGTGAGGTGAAGAGTTTAGGAAGGTGAATAGTACGCAGTTCAGCGCGAAGATGTATCAGGAGAACGGGATTGAAATATCCGGCTGAGCATTTGGCGCAACGAGATACGAATCTCAATGGAGCGGTGGGTGTGGAGTGCTATAGACACTAATGAGAGCATGCCATTCAATATGGTTATTTTGAGTCTGCGTAACTCACACCTTCCGAACATGCTGGCAGGTCCAATTGCACAAGGCGTTGTATCACCACTGGCCTTCCGGCGCTTCGCCGCGAACTGAAAACCCTTCGACTCCACAACTGATGCCAGAGATTCACCATCAAAGGAAGGACGATTCCTTCAACACAGCAGTTTTAATCGTGGGCATAGGGGTAGTCAACAGTCACGGCGACAGGCGAAACATGCCATTGCGAGACGCGGATGACGGCATAAACACCACTGCCTGCATGCCTGTTGGTGTCGTCCAGGGGCAATTAATATTCCGGGGACCAGGCGTGTGATATGAAAAGGGGGCGCAGCGGCTCCTCTCGAAGCGACGGCGGGAACCTGGTCCCCTGGTGTCAGGGAATTCACGGGCTGCATGGCGTGTCCTTCTGGAATGAGCAGTCCAGGGCGGGGTGGAATGTTGGGGGGTTCGCAGGAGCAGCGGGGAGAGCAGGCGAGGGACGAACGAAGCTGAAACGTGAGGGATTGGGGTGAAGAGGATGAAGATGGAGATGGATGGATGATGATTGTGGTGATGTACCGGTAGACGGAGAGGGAAAGGATTGTTCGCAGAGGGAGAAGCATAGACAGACTGGTGGGGGAGATATGCGGGGAGGAGGGGAGGCGTCGTAGCGAGAGACGCGGACTGGCTGGCACTACCCACTGGCTGCTCTCCACTCCTCCAGCGAATCACGTTGCCTTGGGTCCTGCATCAGCAGCACACGCACGCACTATCATAGCCCGACACACCACCCGGTGGCTGCTGTGCTCACCCACCCACCCACCCACCACCAAATCTCACCCACCCACACCCTCTCACCCACCCACACCTTCTCACCCCAAGTCCCTCTCTTCCCTCTTCTTCTCACCGTCTCCTGCGCCCTGACGACTCAGCCTTGTCAACACCAAAAAAAAAAAATACCCGCGCCGGCTGCCCTTCCTTTATCAGCTGGCTGTCAAAATTCACCAAGTCGCTCATTACATCAAAACGAAAACAATACCGTTCCCTTCCTCAACTCCAAAATCCCGGCGACGATCCGCACATACCCGACCCCCCTCGTCTACGAGAACCATCCGATCTTCACAGCCATTACAACTCTGAGGATCAATATCAACGCCCATAACTACACGCGGTCATCGCGATGGCTTCCCACCGCCATCTCAACCATGCGCGCTCTCACCAACGGAGAGTCGCTCGTCAGAAACGGGCTATAGACCTCCTTGAGGACCTCATTGCGAAGAAACCAGCCAGGCCAGTCCTTGTTGAACGACAACCCCAGGTTAATGCCGTAAAAACTGTGTTTTACACGCCGTCAGTGACTGGCAAGGTAATTGGATACAAGACTATGGATGACACTAAACCCACGGAAACACCACCAGCGACGTCACAGGCACCAGCAAAGTCAACGTCTACGACTGAGACGGATGCTAAATCGAAGGGTTGGTACAGGGTTGACACCAGAGGTTCAACGGCTAACTTCTGGTGCAGTGCTTGCGTCTATTCCTACTTCCACTTCGACCACGACAGATGGTCTCCCAACTCTCAGTTCCGCGTCGCCAGAAATCCCTGCATCAAGTGCCTCCAATAGCTCGGAAGGCGGAGGACTGTCGACAGGTGCAACTGCTGGAATTGCTGTTGTAGGCGTCTTTATATTTTTGGGGTTGATTGGATTGGTATTCTTCCTCTATCGAAAACGTCAGAACCAGAAGAACGCAGCATATGCGGAAATGCATGGTGACAAGACTTCAGATGGAGGCAAGCGAATTGCTCCTGAAAAAGAAGCACCCCTCTCCACCGTTCCAATCGCTTCAATCCCAGCTGCAGTAAATACTGCTGCCGTTCCTATCGCTCCAGGCGCTGCAAACTCTCCCTTCGATGAGAAACAACCACCTTCACCCATCAGTCCCATCAGCACAGCTCCAACTCAACCTCCCGCTACAGCGTCTTCCGATGTCTCCAGTTTCCAAAATCCGACTGCCCTCGGTACCCCTCCACCTTTACCAGCTGGGTCTGTTATTCCTAGCGCAGCTGCGTTCGCAGTTGCCCCTTCTGCTCTCAAGTCCGACTCTCGCAAGGCCCCCCCTCCGGCTCTCAATCTCAACAAGACCAATGCCCCATGTAACGACCAAGTTCACGCGATCCGGCGTCAATCGGCAAACCAAAACTTGTCACCCCTTCATCCTCCTGCCCCGTTGAAGTCTCCGTCACCGTCCAGCGTCACCACGTACACCGATGCTTCAGCTCCGCCGTCCCCCATTGTTGCTACCGCTGCTGCCGCTTCCATGGTTGGGGCTGGAACCGCCGCTGTTCACAATCACCCCCCACCGCCGCCTATCTATCGTGTTCAAATGGACTTTGTTCCCAGCATGGGCGATGAATTGGAACTCAAGGTTGGCCAACTTGTCCGCGTTCTTCACGAGTACGATGATGGTTGGGCTCTCTGTATCCGCTTGGATCGTAGTCAACAGGGTGTCTGCCCTCGTACCTGTCTCTCTCAGCGTCCCGTCAAGCCTCGTACTGCTCCAGGTGGTCCTCCAGGTGCTCGCCGTCCTCCTCCAGGTGTGCCCGCCCAACAACAGCCCATGGGTCCTCCTCGTGCTCAGTCACCTGCTCTTAGCTTCCACTCGGCTCAAGGACACATTTCCCCTGCTCCCCCAGTTGCGCCTGCCAGCCAAACCGCGACCTCTAACCCTCCTTCCAGCCCAGGTGGTTACCGCAAGGCTCAATACCGGCCATCATCCAATGGACGTGCTTCTCCAGCTCCTCGCTCTCAATCTCCAGTTCCTCAAATAACTGTCTCCAGCGTTGGTCCCGAGCGCCCTGCCTCTCCGGCTGGCGGCTCCCAATCAGCACGTCCTCCCACTCCTCCGAATCAGCCAACAACTGCGCCTCACAAGCCATCGCCTCTTAGCAATGTTGCTGCGCCCGGAGAAACACCAAGTGAAGGAAAGCCCGAATCGTCGCCTGTCGTCCCGACTGCCCAGGAACCATCACTAGCCCCAACACCGGCCCCTGAGCCTGTTGCTCAAGCTCCCCCAACTCCGGTACCTGCATCGGACCCAGAAGTAACCACCTCGGCACCTTCTGCTCTGACATCAACCGCGCAGGACCCTAAACCCGCTTCCCCGGCCGAACTTGAAGACACCAGCGTCACATCTTCATCTGTAGCCTCTACCACACCCGAGCACCAGCCCAAGAAGGAGGAGCCCTCAGCATAATTGATCGACCCACTTTTCCTCGTGGCGTGACAGTTTCCATTGGCGGCATACTCTACATACATCTTGTTCATCATCATCATATGCATTGACACCAATAGTGCGGATACGCTGCGAATTATTTTTTATTTTATTTTATTTTCATGCCTCTCCTTTTCCTTATTTATTCGTTTGTGGATGATTTGGAATCGTTTATATCACTTTGAACCCCCCTTTTTTTTCTATTTATTTGTTTAAATGGAGGAGTCGGAGTCGAGATACTCCCTGTGGTTTGGAAGGGATACAGGGTTTTTATTGATCTATGCGTTGCTTTCTTTTGTTTAGGTGGGGTGGAGTGTATTGTATTGTGACTGGGCTGTGCTGGTGATGGTGACGATCGAGAGTGTGCCGATGCTGTGGTGGGAAGGATACCGCTGCTCTCCCATTCCAACGCGCTGTGACCTGTACTGTATGTGGTGTGGTGTGGTTCTGCATTTTACCTCGCGAAGTGGAGTTTTGCTTATCTGCTTTTATTTTCTCTTTGTCTGGTTTTTTTTTTCTGGTTCTTGCTACCGCTGTCACAGTTTTTGTATCTTTTTTTCTTTCGTTTTCTTTACCGACTCTTGGAAGCTGGCCTTTTTCTTTTTTATATGGATTACGTACGTCGATCTCTGTGTGTAGGCCGTGGATGGGTTGTGGATGTCGATGTGGTGGGTGGGGGTTACGCTGCAGTTGTCTTGATACCGATTGTACGTGATGGGACTGGTTCTCGGGTCTGTTATGTGTGGGATAGGATAGCGTGGGAAGTATTGAGATCCAGGGAAGTATTGAGATTGGAATTGAAAGTAAAATGGTTACACACAGAGTAACTTAACAGGCGAACTGAGTCAAGTATGGATTGTTTTGAATTGAGGGGTTATAGTGATGGAGGAAGATGGAGAAGTCACTCATTCGCTCACTTGAATGGTTGAAATTGGTGCAAGGTCATAAATCACCTACTGTCCACCACGATCATCTACAGCCCCGTGAAACAGGGAATATATCGGCCAATACATTACAATCTGCACCTCACACTATCATTCATTTACGCCTACGTAACGTTGGATCGATTTCCATTTTCCATCTCCACCACAATCTCAACTCCCACCTTCCCCCTCTCTCCATCTTTCCCCTTTCCTCTTCAACATTCCCCGAGTCACTCACTGCCCCATATTCATGCAACGCCCCGCCACGGTAGTTTCATGGAGCTATAGGGTCTAGACGTCCAAGTCTATTCAGTATTGGTGAAGGGTGTCGGAATAATCCTGTCATGAGTGATGGAATGGGTATACGGTGGTTGGGAACAAGATTGGTGGGGTTAGGGTGGAGGTTGCTGGGTCTGTCTGGTTTGGTATCATTTCGTGCAGTCGAAAGCGTTATGTCTAGGTGTCTAGGACACGGTGGTGCGTGTTGACGAGGTGAGGGCCAGGGTGTGGGAACTCATAATGGTGATAAGAAGAAGTAAATTGTAATGTAAAGTGTTCATTGTATTGTATTTGCTAATGTGTACTTGCTGGCGAGACCTGGTTTTCCAATAGATTGATTGAAGTAAACTTATGTTGATGCTGGTGGAGTTCTGGTGGTGTAGATAACGGTGATCATCTGTGAAGAAGAATCCGAAGAAGAAGATTCGTTTCCCCAGGTACAGTAGTTGTTGTTGTAGTTGTCAGTGGAGGACGTTAGATAAATCCGCCATCTCCGAGTTTGAATCAGCTGTGTCTGCTCCCCAGCCTCCCTTCTTCTCCTCCTCCCGTTTCCCTCAGAATCCACCATCCCATCACCTTCACCGCTCACCAGAACCCGACCCAACAATTCTCTCCGTCGACGAATTCACCACATCCATCCCGTTCCCCCCACCTTCACTCGCCCTATCATCCTGATATATCTCTCCACACGTGCCACTATCTCCCGCATCCTCTCCTTTCCTCACCTTTCCATATCTCCCCGCCATAATTTCCAACTGTAACCCCCCTGCCCCAACGTCAACGTCTCCAGAACCTCCACCCGAAGAAGCTGTATACACGACCGCGCTCTCCGGTCTTCGGGGTGTGATTCCATCTCCCGTCGCCGTCGCCGTCGCTGTTGTTGCTGTTGCCGCTGCCACACTGGCACGATCATTGACATGTCCTAGTACTCGTCCCGGAAAGGTGATATCCGATATTTCTGACTGCGTTGACGCGGTTCTAACATCGCCCATGTTATAATTATGGCTACTGTGGCGATTATGGTTATGGTGATTGTTGTTGTCGTGGTAATTATAATGAAACACACTCCTCTCATCCTCCGGATCATATCGCGACGGGAGCTTATACGTGTTTTCGACGATGGTAACCCAGTGGAGGATAAGCGCGCAGAACAGTACTATCATGAGATGTTGCGTCAGCAACCCAAATTTCCATGGAGGGTGTAGGATAAAAAAGGAGATGGAGAGAGGAGATGTACTGTCGACATTACAAAGCATGAGACACATCCAAGCTGGTTCCTTTTCGAGGAAGAGGATGACCCCGAGGTTGAGGGCGCTGACTGTGAGGGTTGCGATGCTGCCGATGAAGGTGCGGATTGCGACGGTGCGGAGGGGGGAGTTGATGCTACCGTGGCGGTAGGAGTAGAGTTCTGCTGTGATTGTTAGGCTATTGTATCGCCAATCACATCATCATCATCATCATCATCATCATCATCATCATCATCATCATCATCATCATCATCATCATCATCATCATCATCATCATCATCATCATCATCA